>CM061137.1:20683824-20708826 GCA_030789695.1 Scilla litardierei
CTAGCAACCTAGCAGTTTAGTATGCATGACATGGCAGTTATAACATGAGTGCACAATCAAGACATGGCAAGACAATTTGTACAAGAGAACAATCATCGGGACAAGACAAGACAAGAGTAGCCACGCTACTATCAATCTCAATCGATTCACTATTCACGTTGTTTTGTAGATGTTTACGCCTTACAGCTGAATGGTTTCACATTCGCTGATTGGCCGCTTAACAACTACCCCAAAACCCAGAGTTTACGCCTTACCACTGCAGTTGCTGATCGGGCAGACTCCCAGTTGATTGGTCGCTTAACTCTTACCCCCAATACCCACACGTAATGGAGCCAGGGTCCCCGCACATGGAGCTCAGCTAGTGAGCCTGGGGTTGCCCCGCACATGAGCTCGCATTCTAAACATTTGGCGTAGGGGTGCACCTAGCCGGAAACACGCAATTCGGGCATTGGCTATCAACCAACACATGGCTCGCTTCTGGAACACGAGCCAGGAACACAAGCATTGTAGCGAAGCTACGCAATCACAGAAACACTTAAAGAATGCAATGACATGACAATTAATTTGCGTACCGTTAATGGAAAGTAAACATGACATGGTAATTGTGCAACATGCTAAATGTCGGAACTAGCTTCGTTGTCAAGCTAGTTCCCCAATTTGCGCCTAGGCGAGTATCATTTCGTCGCCTAGCCTCTTTTACGCCTACAACAAGCAAATGGCCTAAAACATGGCCTAAACCCTAAGTGGCAAGTTTCACTTGCCTAGCACCGGGGATGACGACCACTTCGTCTCACGGATGCTAATCTACGGGGAAAATCGCTGTTATGGGGAAACAAACAACAAACAACATGAAATTTTATTAGGGTTTCATAAAAATATAAATAGGTTATGAAAACAACGGTAGATCGATTTCTTACCGAGAGGAGGCGGAAGAAACACTCCGGGGAACCCTAGGACCAGATCTGGAAGCAAATGGAGAAGTTTAGGGAAACTAGGGTTTTTGGGGATTTGGGGATTTTGATGGTTTTGGTGAGATTTTGGGGAAGATGAGAGGTAGAACGATTCAAAGATCATGAAAATCTACCGTTATTTTCATGATTAGGTTGATGAACAACCTAATCATTATCAATTCTAGCAACAAATCTATAAATTCATCACAATTCAAAGATCGGGTCCATAGGGTTCATCCCCATGCCCTAGAACGACGAAACTACTCACTAAACATCATGAAAATCTCAAAAATAACAAATTTAATCAAGGCACAATTCATTACAAAGAAGAAACAATTCATAAAAATGAGTTTTTTAACAAGAAAGAACAAACTAATAATGTCGCCAATGATCTCCAGCTGAGATTTCACAAAAGAATAGGCGTCAAAAACCCAAAAGAAGTCTCTAAAAAATAATTCAAGTCTCTCTTTAAAACTAGGGTAAAAATTAGGCTTAAATACAAGCCAAAATTGTCCAAAAAATCGTGACAAAACTGCCCCCTGCGCAGCCCAGAATCCGCAGTCCTAGCAGCAGTCGGAGAGGGTCACTCGGCCTTGTCACTCGCCCGAGTGACAAACCCTGTAAAATAACAGTAACTTCAGGGTTCTCAGGGGTCTGTCTCTCGGGGTGACTCGGCTGAGCAGTCTTCTTCATACGGCCGAGTGAGCAATCATGCTCGGCCGAGTGAGCTTCCTCAGATTTTCCAGTAACTTGGGCTCTTCTCTGTCTGAATTCTCTGTACCACTTGGGCAAGTGAGCTTTCTCGCTCGGTCGAGTGGACTTTCTTACTCGGCTGAGGAAACGTCTGAAATTTGCTGTGCGTATCCGTTTCGCTCGGGCGAGTGTGATCCTTTACTCGGCCGAATGAGCAGTCTTGCTCAGCCGAGTGAGGTGCTCTTGAGCTTCTTTCTTCTCCTTTGCGCCTCATCGTCGATCTTATGGAATTCCTTCTTCTTCCGCTCATCCTCTATCGCTGATAAGTCCTCGAATAAGTCGTGGGCGACACTCCGAAGTGTGTGAAAATCCTTCGATCTCAATTTCGCTCCAAATCGCTCCATATCTCCTGAAATACAACAAAAATAAGAAATAGTGAAAAGCAACATGATATCGTCGAATAATCGTGAAAAACACGATATGGCGATCAAAACGCCGTGAAAACATGCAGAAAAAAGGCGTAAAATATGGAGTGATTAAAATCCCCCCAAGCTTAACTCTTACTCGTCCTCGAGGAAGATGAGTAAAAGGCGAACCCAGCGGGGAAAAAATAAGGAAAAGGGGAAAAGGGAAAAAGAAATAGAAAATAGATAAGAAACAAAGAGGGAGGCGCTAGATCATTTCCTCAGGACGTGGGTTTTGCTTACTCATATAGCACATGGCGAATATAAAACACATGCCAAAGATTTTTATCTCGATATCATAACATAAGGATGCATTCAAAATTGGAACCCAAGAATATCAAAATAGTACGAAGTATGGAATCATTCTAGAATTAACATCGTCTGAAGCATCTAACGTAGTATACATAATCATAGACCACACACTTTTCAATTGATCGCTTTCTATTTGGAGTATAAGAAGTATCACACAATATGAAGCAATAAGAATAGAAAGGAGTGGTTTTCATGAGATGCGTGCTAAGTTTCAATTCCTGGATTTCGTAAAACTTTTAGTAATCTCACCGAGTATAGAAAATTACCTAGCTTAGGTTGTCATGCACAATCAAGTAGTCACTCTCTCACAAATCATTGGATCTCCTCCCCCAAGCTTATCTATAAGCGTGGTGGCATAAGATAAATCAATAAGCGTATTCCCCATTTTTTGAAGCTCCAAAAAAATAAAAAAATAAAAGAGGAGAGAAAGAGAGAAAGAGTATGAGATGGGATCATGTATGAACTTCTTTTCTCTTCTTTTTTCTCTCTTTCCTCTTTTTTCAGTCATATATAGATCCCAAATCAAAAGATAGAGAGATATACAAGAACATATTTTTTCTTTTTGATTTCGGGGCATTGTAGCATGGATTTTTGTAGCGGGGGAGAATGCCAATATCAGATTAACTAAAGGGAGATTCACCAATGATTTTAAGTATAGACATAATGCTCAAGATATATGGAGAAAGAAATATATGTAACACTCGGTTCACTCTATAGAATGTGCACGACAACTTTTAGCAGAGTAATGTAATCTACTCAGTTTAATCTCAGAAAGTGAACTAATCCAGTTCTATCAACCTAGCATACATTCAATCAACCTGAAAGTGAAGCGTACAATTTTCATGCAATAAGAAGTGATATAAGAAAGCAAAGCAGTACTCCAAATTTAAGCAATCAATGCGTGAAGCTTGGTGTGTTTTCTACGAAGAGTATACAGTAAAAATCATCAGACTCAGCTAATAAAAGAATTTCATCCACATTCATACATGAAAGTGCGAGTTACTATCTCGAATGCATAGCAAGACATAGCATATGATATCTGAAATAAAAACTATGGCATGACAAGATAATATGCATATAGAGATAAGCTAATACCACATCGTCGTCATCACAGAAAATTCATCTCTAGCAAAAAAGGATAAAAGAAATAAGGATAAAAGAAAATAAAAACTGTTGTACAATGCAGCATACTCAAAAAGTAAGAACAACGTGATGCATGAGAAAAAATGAAAAAGTGGGTGAAAATAAGTGTAAAAACAAAGAAAAGTGGAAAAATGAAAATAAAAGGCGACAAAAATAAAAAGTGCGTGAGAACTCACTCCCCCAAGCTAAAGTGCACAGTGTCCTCAATGTGCAAAGTGTGGCACACTGAGAGGCAAAATATGGGTGGGGCGGGTGAGGATGCATGCATGATGAAAATGAAATAAAATATGTGATGGGAATGCAAGTGATGCATGCAGAGATCAAAATAGTACCATGTAAGTGTCCCCAAAAGTACTCCATTTCTCCCAAAAGGATTCCATTTCTCCCAAAAGGATATAGACAGATAAGACCAAAAAGTGACCAAAATGTGTGTGGAGGAGGGGTGCAAAATCAGTAGTCTCAAAACAGCCAGCGTATCATCAGCAAAAATATAGAAGGCATCCAGTGTGTGCCTAGGTGGGTGGGGGTGCACCAGCACCGCTCTGTGGTGGAGGTGGTGGTGGAGGTGGTTGCTGGGTAGATGTGGGTGGCTGAGGTAGTCGTGCTAGAATCCGGTTCAGGCAAGCCTGAATACCAGGAAGTAAAGCTACACGAGACTGGACAGCGCTAACAGTAGCAGAGAGAGCCCGAAAATCCCCTCTTAGTCCACTAACTGCCCCCTCTAGAGCACGGAGGTGCTGAACTAGGGTGTCGGGGGGAGGTGGAGCAGAGGGTCGGACATGCCGAGCAGGTGAAGAACGGGGCTGCCTCGCACGGCTACTGTAAAGGATAGGTGCGACTGTGGGGTGGTGCAGTGGTGCTGTGCTCACGGAGAGATGCTCAGCCTCTGTGGGAGGCTGAGAAGAAGGAATGGTGACAGACGACGAGGCAGGCGGAGAGGTCAGTGACACAGACATGGGGACAGACGTCACGACGCTCTCAGAGAAAATGGCGGCAGTGGAGACAGTAAGGTCGAAGTCTCGGGAGGTCGAGAAGTGTGCAGGAAATGACTCCCCAGGAGTCGAAAACAATAATGAGGAAGGGTCTCCACCACGGAGGCAAAAGAAGGCTCACCGCTCTCAACTATGGTGGGGGGACGCTCGGGGCTCACAACAGAAATGGGGTCTATGGACATCGGCACAGTGGTGGTGGTGTGGGTGGACTAAGCTAAAGTGCTCTCGACACTGACAGACGTGTGGACAGAGGTGTTGGGAGGCACAGACAAATCAGGTGCAGGCTGAGGTATCACGGGGTCAAGGGGTGGAAGGAGGGGCTCCTGCTAAGCACCCTCAGGCTCAAGCACGTACGCGGTGAGGATAAGGAGATCCATCGCTGGAATCCACTCTCCGCCAGCGGGTCCAATATGCGTCCGAGCACGGCTCGACAGAATCATGTAATCGACACTGTGGGGACCGTGCAGCCACACCCAGTGGTACTGACCATGAGGACAAAGCATCCTCATCCGGGCCATAACATCTATGGATAGATAAGTGGGGCCCGGGGGTCTCAGCAAACCAGCAGGGAGGTCAACTCCACACAAAAGGGCCAAGAGGGTAATCAGACCACCGCAACAGATAGGCGTCCTAGCGCCGACAGAAATAATGATGCGGTCGATGTACCAACTGGCAATGTCAATCTCGATGGAGAGGACCAAAACGTCTCCTCCTCGATCGAAGGCCCGCGATCGTGTCATCACGTAGAGCATGTAGAGCTCTGGCATTGACATCGTCCCCGGCTCATACCTCGCTAAGAATTAGTGGTCGCCATAAGGCGCTGTGCAATGCGGAGGCATGGGTGGAGGATGGCGGAGGCCTTGGCCCGACTAGGGTCAAAGGCGAGGGGAGATCCTGTGATACGTGTCCAGAAAGCGTGGGTGTCGAATGACGGCAGTGGGATGTGCGTGGGACTGTAAGCTCGGTCAGGGTCTGGGACGGCGAGCCACTGGAAGAATGCCCGGAGCATGTCAAGAGTGACCTCGCACTCTCAATCCATCAGACGAAAGGAGCATCCTCCAGGGGTCCGGTCAATAGAACTAAGGACCTCTAGTGTCGGGCGGATGTAGGTGTCCACCGACACCGATAAGAAAATCACGCCATCCCATGTTGTCATACAACTAGAGTAGCCCCTCTAGTACCCCTAGGCGCTCAAGGTCAGCTATATGCGCGAACCTAGTGGGTACGATCGAGCGATGGGAGATACGCTTAAATCTGGCGCGCTGAGCGTCATCTCTGAACGTGATCCCATCGCAACGAACATGGGGGCGGGACGGTGCCTGTGGTGGAATGGGTGCGGTAGGAGGTGGTTGTGTGGGTGGTGATGGGCTAGGTGGAGGGGAATCCGCCCTAGCGGAAGAGGATCCAGGATCACCTGACCTCTTCCGCTTGGAAGCGGGCTCCCGAGTGTGTGGCCTAAGACGTGGGGGCATGAAGACCGCGAAGCGTGCCCACCCAAGTAATATGCGAAGTGCTAAAAAATAGGGAACAAGTGTACCTGAGCACGACGTGAGAGCAAAAAGTGTAGCGTGCGAAGAATCGTCCTGAATCTCCAAAGCGTCCTGAATCTCCCCCAAGCTAACCTGAAACTCAAGAAGACAAATCAGCAATGAATAATCAATATACATGAGGAAGGTAGGGGATAATAGATATATATGAGAATTAATTTAAATTTTGGGCGTAAAAGGGATTACGGGTTGGGGAGAATGGAGAAAAAGAGGATTTTTGGCAAAATGGTGGTGTACGGCTAGGGGACGACGGTGCCGGCGGGTGCAGGCGACGGCGGGACGTCGGCGACCGATGGAGGCGATCGACGACGGCAATGAGCGCGGCTCGGGCCAAGGGAAAGCGGGGTTTGGGCGAGGGGGAGTCGAAGCGCTGGGAATTCGAAGCGGCTTGGGGAAGAATTGGGAAATTTTTCGTGCTCGGGATTCAAGCCTCGTCCGCAGGGTTATATAAAGTTGTGTCACTCAGTCGAGTGACGCGTTCACTCAGCCGAATGGCTCAGCATTAAAATGTTTTTTTTGAAATCTCCCTATAGTTACGACTCGACCGAGTAGCTTTTCACATTCGGCCGAATGGACAAGTTCCACTCGGCCAAGTAGCAAGGCCACTCAGCGATTATAGAGCTTGAAGGGTATCAGATTCACTCGGTCGAGTAACATAGTCACTTGGCTGAATGGCAAATAAATACTGTAAACTACAAAAAATAACAGAGAGTGTGTCTGTAAGATCTTCCCTGATCAGTACTCTACTCGGCTGAGTAAAGTCTTCACTCCGCCGAATGACATATTCACTCGGCCGAGTGGCTTGCAAATTTCAGCCTCGACTCTCTGTTTCTGCTCCACTCCCTGTTTTTCTTCTCCCCGTTGGTCTCTTCCTTCTCCTGGGGCCTGAGCGCATTCCTGGAGCACTCTCCCTTGCCATGGTCATCCTCCATGTAAATGATTTCTCGTTCTCCATCTCATGTCATGAAAAATAGAGCCCGTTGTCACGATTTTTATTAACTCTAGACTCTAAACACTAAGAAAGATCTAAAACAAAAATAGAATTCAACTAAAAATAATGTAAAACCGTCGGGTTGCCTCCCGACAAGAGCTCGTTTAAGGTCTTGAGCTCGACCCCTTAAGATATTCGTTTAGTTCTTGATATTCTGCGCACGTGAGATGCGCCTGTCAAACTTGCCGGGAAGGCCACTTGGATTTAGTTGTTGATGCTCATTGGCTTTCCTCGGCTTCCCCTCATCATGGATAGTGTTGGGGGATAGGTCCCCTAAGCTAGAGCTTTTATCATTCTTTTCTTCACCTGTGATGCCGATCTCTTATCCGGCAGAGCTTTCTTCAAATGTTGGCTGTGGAGAGCTTGCATAGCTCCCTAATTCTTGCGACATCAGCGTCTTCTTTGTCATCAACCATGGGATAATCCGGCGGGTCTTCCAACTTTTCTCCATTGCTAGAAGATTGGCCTTCTTTTAAGCCGTCATTGTGCAAGGCGCGAATAGAATGTGGTATAGCTTCATCGATCACCTCATCGAGGAGGTATGAAAGATCATGGGACCACCCCTTGAGTAGATATATGATATTCACTTCACCAGTAGGGGCTCCCTCAGAATAATGCTTGAGCCGTTGTCCATTTACCTTGAATGTAGCACCGTCTTTTCCTTCCAACTCAAAGGCTCCTCCCGGTTGTATGTGTCTAATTGTGAATGGTCCGGACCATCGTGATCTTAGCTTTCCAGGAAAAAGTCGGAGTCTAGAATTGTATAAGAGTACCTTGTCTCCGACCTTGAAGTCTGTAACGGTGATGCATGCATCGTGGAGAATTCTAGTTCTTTCCTTGTAAATCCTTGAGCGCTCCTAAGCGTCCCGCCTAATCTCGTCAAGCTCATTGATGTCTAAGAGTCGCCTTACCATCGCACTCTTGTAGTCATAATTAAAGGTCTTGATAGCCCAATATGCGCGGTGTTCCAGCTCCACCGGCAAATGACAAGCTTTCCCATAAACAAGACGGTACGGGGTAGTGCCAATGGGAGTGAGGAAGGCCGTGCGATATGCCGATAGTGCATCATTAAATTTCATGGACCAATCCTTTCTAGATCTATCGATAGTCTTTTCTAGAATTTTTTTAATTTCCCAGTTCGACACCTCCACTTGTCCACTCGTCTGAGGGTGGTATGCCATACCAATTCTATGATTCACCCCGTACTTTTTCAACATGGCTTCAAACTTGTTTTCTATAAAATGACTCCCTCCATCACTTATCAAAGTGTGTGGCACTCCAAAGCGCGGGAAGATGTTTTGCTTGAAGAATTTGGATACCACTCTTGCATCATTAGTTGGGGTGGCTATGGCTTCCACCCATTTTGAGACGTAGTCCACCGCTAATAGGATATACTTGTTTCCCTTGCTTGACGGAAAAGGGCCCATGAAATCCACTCCCCAACAATCGAATAGCTTAATTTCTAAAATGGGTTTCATTGGCATCTCATTCCGTTTCGATATATTTCTCGTCTGTTGGCATCTATCGCAATGCTTGAAGAAGTCATGTGTATCCTTGAACATGGTCGGCCAAAAGAACCCAGTTTACAATATCTTTGCGATGGTTTTCGAGGTGGTGTGATGTCCCCCGCAAGGCATATCATGGCAATGTGAAATGATAGATGTGGCTTCCTCCTTAGAAACACACCTCCGTATAATACCATCCTTGCATATTTTGGAGAGACACAGATATTCCCAGAAATAATTGCGGACTTCATGCATGAACCTCCTTTTTTGTTGTGTGGTCATCCCGCATGGTTTTATTTTGCAAGCCAAATAGTTCACATAATCCGCATACCAAGGTACCTCTCCGGGTCTAATAGCGAATAGCCTCTCGCCGACAAAAGTGTCATCAATTGGTAGGCTTTCATCCTTCTCGTCACGAACAAGCCTAGACAAGTGGTCCGCTACAACATTGTCCGTTCCCTTCGTGTCTCTAATCTCCAAGTCAAATTCTTGCAACAAAAGTATCCATCTTATTAATCGTGGCTTGGCCTGCTTTTTTCTTAGTAGATACTTCAATGCCGCATGGTCGGTGTGAATAATCACTTTGGATCCAAGGAGGTAGGAGCGAAACTTCTCGATGGAGTAGACAACTGCCAAGAGCTCTTTCTCGGTAGTGGTGTAATTTTTCTGTGCCTCGTCCAATGTTTTGCTTGCATAGAATATTGCATGAAGCTTTTTGTCTTTCCTTTGTCCTAGCACCGGTCCAATCGCTTGGTCACTTGCATCACTCATGAGCTCGAAGGGAAGACTCCAGTCTGGTGGTTGTATAATGGGTGCGAAAATGCGGGCTTCCTTCAATGTATTAAATGCTTGCAAGCATTCTCTTGAAAAGACAAATGGAGCATCTTTAGCAAGTAAGGCGATAAGAGGTCGGGCAATTAAGGCAAAATCCTTGATAAAGCGGCAGTAAAATCATGTATGACCAAGAAAGCCCATAATGCCCTTAACATTAATAGGAGGAGGGAGTTTTTCGATTACCTCAATTTTCGCCTTATCGACCTCAATCCCTCCGAAGAAACAAGGTGCCCAAGGACTATCCCCTCGGTGACCATAAAATGACATTTCTCCCAATTAAGAGTAAGATTATTTTGTTGGCATCTTTTAAGAACTTTAGTGAGATTAGCCAAACATGAATCAAACACACTCCCATATACATAAAAATCATCCATGAAGATTTCCATAATGTTTTCAATATAATAAGAGAAGATGGACGTTATGCACCTCTGAAAGGTGACGGGAGCATTACAAAGTCCAAAGGGCATCCTACGGTAGGCATATGTTCCGTAAGGACATGTGAAGGTAGTCTTTTCTTGGTCATCTTCATGCAAAGGGATCTGAAAGAAACCCGAATACCCATCCAAATAGCAAAAGGATTTATGTTTAGCGAGGCGCCCTAGCATTTGATCTATGAAGGGCAATGGGTAATGGTCTTTTCGGGTGGATTTATTTAATTTCCTGTAATCAATACACATCCGCCATCCCGTGACAGTGCGTGTAGACATGGGTTCTCCCTTGTCGTTTTTTATAACGGTCATCCCCCCTTTTTAGGGACGACATGAACAGGGCTAACCCATTTGCTATCAGAGATAGGATAGATAATGTCGGCTTCAAGCAATTTAAGAATTTCCTTCTTAACCACCTCCTTCATGTTAGGATTTAACCGCCTTTGAGGCTCTATGGAGGTGGCTTCAGTGTCTTCTAAGTGGATTCTATGCGTACAAAGCCTAGGGCTTATTCCTTTTAGATCAGAGATGGTGTAGCCAAGGACATCCTTGTGACTCCTAAGGACACCTAAGAGTCTTTCAAGCTGGTCATGGTTGAGGTGGGCATTGACAATTACCGGATAAGTCAGTTTATTACCCAAGAAAGCATGCCTTAGATTCGGAGGTAATTGTTTAAGTTCTACCTCGGGGGGCGCTGTACCCCTACTTCCTCTTCTTGTGAAAGCTTGGCCTCTTCTGCAAAATCTGAGTTTAGTTCCTGCTCTGGGAGTGTGCTCTCGTATGCGGGCTCAGATTTGCTTCTTGGTGAGGACGGTGCATCGGAGTAGACACTGCACAGCTTCGTGTTGACATTGATGGGGCTACCACTTCACTCCGATCCACACCTGAGATCAAGGGATGTGTCAGTTCGTTCACAAATATCAGAGAAAGGATCGTAAGGTGTACTTCCCTGAATCTCGACATGCCAAGTGGACTCCTCAGGAGTGTAGTACTCTTCGATGCATGCTCTATTGTCTTCAAAGTATAACCTGTCATCCCTCACATCGACTTTAATGTTGCCCTCGATAGTCCCTTCCGGAGAGATTTGATCCTGTTGGATCCTGTGGATGGCAAACAACACTAGAAGGGGGGGTTGAATAGTGTTGTATAAAGATAAAACTTTTTCGTTCTTTAATCAATCAACACAAAACAAAACCTTCCAATGTTGCCTAAGAAACCAAGTAGAGCGATCTACGCTTGGTTCTTAATCAACAATTTAATTTAAAGTGCACAGCGAAAATTCACAGCAGGTAGTCGACTCCTTATGAGCAGTAGTCGACTCCCAGAGTATATGTTAGAGCAAATAAAATTACAGATGTAAATATCAGCGTATAGAAATAGGATTGATATTTGCTGAAAATAGAATAAATGCAAAGATAATCAAACACAGAAAATGCAAGCGCAAAGACAAGGATTTTTATCCTGGTTCCCCGCAACCCGGGTACGTCCAGTCCCCGACCAAACCGGTACGAGATTTCCACTATCTGCCTTGGCAAATACAAGCACCTAACTTCACTCGTTAGGATTTCCAACGACCTAGCCTTGACCAGGATTTCCGAACACAACGCCTAGACTTGTCTAGGGTTATACCCTTGCCTCACAAACCGAGGACTTTCCAATTGGCAACAACTAGACTTGTCGAGTGTTCCAACAATTCAACACAATAAGAAATTTGTTCAATACTCTACAACAAGTGATAGAGATTGAAAAAATACACCCGATTCTATAGCCAATCAAAAGATAGACAATTGTGTAGTGGCTTAATAGAATGATAGTCTAGATCACACAAAGATACGAGATAAGTTCTTTGTGATCTAGAGCTTTTTCAAAAATCCTTCAAATAGAATTTAAAGAGAAATAATAGAGAGGATTTTGAAAAACAACTTAGCCAATAAAAATAATAATATGATCTTCAAAAGAATTGGAAAAATATTGCAAGATCAAAAACTGAAATTAAAATTGGCTAGAGAAGAAATGAGAGAGCTTTGATTCACGAGAGCTTTTGCAAATTTTGATTTTCAATAATCTTGTATTTTTCACAAAAGAATTAAGCTCTATTTATAGGGAAAAACTGGGATTTGAAATTTGAATTTCGTTTGACTTTTGTCCCAAAAATTTCAGAGTAAATCACTCAAACGAATTTAAAATTCAAATTCAAAACATTTGAAAATTTCCAGCAGGTAGTCGACTCCCTATATAGGTAGTCGACTCCCAGAGGAGTCTAGGAAATTTTCATCTCTGAGAAGTAGTCGACTCCCTACTTTTGGTAGTCGACTCCCAAAGGAGTTTTTCCTGTTGTTCTAGTCAAAAGTGTAGTTAACTCCAGGGTGCGTGGAGTTTTACTACGAGAATTGAAGTGACTAGAAAATCTCTTTAAAAACCATTTTTGAAGATAGTTAAAAACATTTGTTTTGAAATCATTTGTGTGTGTTGTCTATTTGATATGGCTTTGACAAATATCCTAAAAGACACGACACACTCACACTAGACTCTGAACATGTCTTCGGCAGTTTAGTCAACTTGATGAAGTGAGGATGAGCTTCTCTTGCTTTGTTTGAGCTTGACCTTCATCACTTGAGTTTAGCCATGTTCGTCTTTGTCGTGGAGCGTTGATGCGTGCTTCTTGGAGTATTAGTAGAGCTTCACGAAATCTGTATACTTGTAGTGTAGTGTAGTTAGTATACTAAGCATTCATTTGGTGTGCTCATCATCAAAATTACTTAGGGGTGGAATTCAATTTCCATCACTCTCCCCCTTTTTGATGATGACACCCAAATGCAAAATTTGAAGGAATACATGAATATGAATAATATTTTCAAGTATACTTACTCCCCCTGCTTTGATGCGGTTCTCCCCCTGCATCGAAGCTATTTCACATATTCACATTTTTTGCATTATAACATTTTTCTCCCCCTTGTCATCAACAAAAAATAGAGTAGTAATTTCTACAATTCAATAAAAATAAATTCCATATGCCTGCAATGGAGATGTTAGTTCATAGAAGAACTAAGTTTAGCATAGCATATAGCTTCATAGAAGCTAGCATCACACAATAAGAGTTATTACAAACCATAGTTTAAGAGAACGTAGTTTTTGAAACGAGAACCATTGTTTTTGAAATAGAGGTGCATGAAACTAAGGGTGACCGCTGTTCTTTTTCAGTTCCTTGATCTCTTCAAGGATCATAACAAGCGTCTCCTCAGTCATCTTCTTGCTTTGCACTACGATTTCCTTGAGGTCATCCACCTTTTGATTGAGATCTTCAAATCCTTTCTCCTGTGAGATCTTCAATTTTCCAATCTTTTTCAGGAGCATCTCCTGAAGTTCAAGGATGTATGCAGGAACTTCTTCTTCTTCCTCGCCGCTTCCTTTTTCTTCTTCTTCACTTTCTTCATCAGAATCTGCAATTACAACCTTCTTACCTCGCCTTGAGGATGATGATCCTCCTTCGGTAGCGATTTGCTCTTCAGGGACGTTCTCATCAAGGTCATGATGGAGATTCATTCTCCCAAGAGCATGAACATCAAAAACACGAGCAGGTTCTAGAATGGTTGTTTCATGATCCAAAGGCACGTTAAAGCTAATGAATAGAATGGTCAGATAGTGCCCATGAGAAAGTGTGGAGGAAGGTCTGTCAGATGAAGCTGAAAGTAGGATGGAATCCATGATGACTTTAGCCCAATTCACACGAATGTTACCAAGAATGGCATAGATGAATTTAGCTTGTTTTTCAGAGAGGATAGCATGACTTCCAGATTTTTGAGTAATGTTATACGACAGAATATTAGCTAAGATTCTCACCGGATAGCGAAGATGGCTACAAGGAAGTTTGGTCTGAAAGTGTTTACCAGGCAGATACATTCTCTCTAGGATATTCTCGTCAGTCATCTCAATTTTCTCGAGGATCATACCGGAGTATGGGATTCCTAAGGCTTCACCTAGGGATTTTACAGTTATTGCAAGTTTGGTATCGAGAACTTTAGTAATGAAACGACTTTTTACGAGATCATAATCCATGTTTGCATAAAAGAGATGAATAAGCCTAGGATAACACATATACACATTTTCTGAGGAGAACAAATTTGCTAAGTTCTGGAAATCTAGCAGACTGTCAATACCGTAATTGATAACATCATTGAGTTTGACAAATATTTCATGCAAGATAGGTTTCTTAGACACTTTAACAAAATGTTCATAGGTAGTTGATTTGAAGAGATATGGTAGAATGATTTCTTTTTCAAAATCAACATTAGCAGTAGCAATCTTTCTCTTCTTAGGAAAAGCTCCTTTGAAAGGCATCTAGATAGAGTAAAACAACAACAAAAAAAAATATTTTACACTACTAGATAACCAAGAGAAATGAAGTAACAAAGTTCATGAAAGTAAAAAATTTTACCTTGGGTAAATTTGAAGGAGGATGAAAAAAATATGCTCCAAAAGTCCAAGCTCCAAGATGAAAACCCAAGAGAGGAGAGGGGAAAAGGAGGTAGTCGGCTACCTCTAGGGTTTTCTTGGGGTTTTGATTGAAGAGATGAAGAGATGAGGAGAAATAGGAGCCATTAGATCTAGATTTGGGTGGCTAGGATGGGTTTTAGACTTTAGTGGGTAAGTTGTCTTAACGGATCTTGACCCAACCACTCAAATAGAACCCAATAGGAGTTAGTCAAAAAAAAATGCAACCCAGAATTTTACGCGCTGGTAGTCGACTCCCTCCTGTGGGTAGTCGACTCCCTCCTGAGTAGAGTCGTTTTCTCATCCCGGAAAGAGTTTGGTCCAGGTTGAGCGAGCTCTTTTAACAAAAAATATTTTAAGCAATAAAACACAATCATGCATACAATTTTAACTTATTTCAACTCATTTAAATAATTATAAAATAAATAAAAAGCATTTGTTCCGATTCAGCCGTTTGACTTCCTGAATTTTCTTCATTGTCTTCCTCCTTTTTAGAGCACCTGAAAGATAAGCGTTTTATGGTACTCTTTGGTTTTGAGTCCGAGGAGTTAGTCTTTAGGAAACCAAACCCAATACGGTTTAGTTCCTTCATGAACAATATACTTATAATTTTTATTAAAATGAATCTGTTGAACAAAGTTAGTGGCGTACCTTTCTTTTTGCTGATCAGATAATTTCTTTGGTACCCAGATGCTTAAAACATTATCGTTAGCATGATGCATCCTAGTGTGCTTAACCCGTTTCTTGGTATGATGTGAATCATAGCCAAGTCCGGTTTTGCTAGATGAAGCTTTTTGATTATCTATTATATTATCTAGCTTCCCTTTTCTTTTATTGAAATTCTCAATAATTTTCATCGTAGCGTCGTATTTATCTTTGACGGATACGAGAAGATTATTTAGACTTTCAACTTTTTCATTTACTAGCAAAATATCTTTTTGTAAAAGATCATTTTTCTCTTTAAGAAGACTATTTTCTTTAACAACTTCTTCCTTTTCTTTAGTCTCTCTTTTAGCAATTCTAAGTGTTTTTCTTTGTTCTTTAATGAGCTTTTCATGCATTTTGCATAGCTCTTTATATGCTCCCCTATAGTCCAAGTCTTCATCATCACTTGACGATGACTCATTGTCGCTAGATGAATCATGATGCGAGCTTACCTTGGAGGATGTAGATGCCATGAAACACATGTGTGCTGTCTCTCTTCTTTCATCATTATCTTCGTCTGAGGATTCGTCGGATGAGGAATCGTCGCTCTGATCGAAGGCTGCATAAGCTTCTTTCTTTGGTCGTCGAAACTTGTTTCTTGTATTGGTTCGTCTTTCATTATTCTCTTTGTTCTTCCCGCGATCTCTGGAATCACGGTGTTTCTTTCCAATGGACAATCTCTCTTGACATGTCCTGGTTTATTACAACCAAAACAGATAATACCGTTAGTGGGTCTAAAAGATCGTTTTCCATACTTACTTGTGATGAACTCTTTAAAGTTCTTTGAGATGAACGCGATGTGATCTTCTTTGTCCGTGTAATCGGAATCTTCTTCTTGAGCTTTGAATGCAAGATTTTTCTTCTTTGGTTTTTCTTCGATCTTCTTGTCTTCTTCAAGCTCGATCTCATATGCCATGAGATTTCCCATTAGTTCTTCGATGGTGAGATCCTTCACATTGTGAGCTTCTCGAATGGCCGTGGTCTTTCCCTTCCATTCGGGTCAGAGTGATCTTAGTATCTTCATTACCTGTTCATACTCGAAAAGTTTCTTTCCTAGTCCTGCAAGCTCATTTGTAATGTTAGTAAAACGAGTATTCACATCGGTGATACTCTCTCCTTCTTCCATTTTAAAAGTTTCGAATTTTGAATGTAATACATTTATACGAGATTCTTTTACCTTTTCTGTACCTTCGTGACTTACCTGAAGAGTGTGCCAAATTTGATGTGCTGTCTCACATTGGGAGACTCGATTGAACTCATTTCCTGTAACAGCGCAAAACAAGGCATTCATTGCTTTTGCATTGAGATTAGCTCTCTTCTTGTCATCGATAGACCATTTTCCAAACTCAACGTCGGTGGGTGCGATGTACGGGACTTTGGTGATAGTCCATGCTTCAATATCCAATGACTCTAGGTGAGTCTTCATTCGGATCTTCCAGCTGGCGTAGTTGGTTCCGTTGAATAGAGGTGGTCGCATGGTGTTTAGTCCTTCGGAGTGAAAGGATGTTGACGCCATCACAATTGTAGCCTCGATCCGATACCAAGTGTTGGATCCTGTGGATGGCAAACAACACTAGAAGGGGGGGTTGAATAGTGTTGTATAAAGATAAAACTTTTTCGTTCTTTAATCAATCAACACAAAACAAAACCTTTCAATGTTGCCTAAGAAACCAAGTAGAGCGATCTACGCTTGGTTCTTAATCAACAATATAATTTAAAGTGCACAGCGAAAATTCACAGCGGGTAGTCGACTCCTTATGAGCAGAAGTCGACTCCCAGAGTATATGTTAGAGCAAATAAAATTACAGATGTAAATCTCAGCGTATAGAAATAGGATTGATATTTGCTGAAAATAGAATAAATGCAAAGATAATCAAACACAGAAAATGCAAGCGCAAAGACAAGGATTTTTATCCTGGTTCCCCGCAACCCGGGTACGTCCAGTCCCCGACCAAACCGGTACGAGATTTCCACTATCTGCCTTGGCAAATACAAGCACCTAACTTCACTCGTTAGGATTTCCAACGACCTAGCCTTGACCAGGATTTCCGAACACAACGCCTAGACTTGTCTAGGGTTATACCCTTGCCTCACAAACCGAGGACTTTCCAATTGGCAACAACTAGACTTGTCTAGTGTTCCAACAATTCAACACAATAAGAAATTTGTTCAATACTCTACAACAAGTGATAGAGATTGAAAAAATACACCCGATTCTATAGCCAATCAAAAGATAGACAATTGTGTAGTGGCTTAATAGAATGATAGTCTAGATCACACAAAGATACGAGATAAGTTCTTTGTGATCTAGAGCTTTTTCAAAAATCCTTCAAATAGAATTTAAAGAGAAATAATAGAGAGGATTTTGAAAAACAACTTAGCCAATAAAAATAATAATATGATCTTCAAAAGAATTGGAAAAATATTGCAAGATCAAAAACTGAAATTAAAATTGGCTAGAGAAGAAATGAGAGAGCTTTGATTCACGAGAGCTTTTGCAAATTTTGATTTTCAATAATCTTGTATTTTTCACAAAAGAATTAAGCTCTATTTATAAGGAAAAACTGGGATTTGAAATTTGAATTTCGTTTGACTTTTGTCCCAAAAATTTCGGAGTAAATCACTCAAAAGAATTTAAAATTCAAATTCAAAACGTTTGAAAATTTCCAGCAGGTAGTCGACTCCCTATATAGGTAGTCGACTCCCAGAGGAGTCTAGGAAATTTTCATCTCTGAGAAGTAGTCGACTCCCTACTTTTGGTAGTCGACTCCCAGAGGAGTTTTTCCTGTTGTTCTAGTCAAAAGTGTAGTTAACTCCAGGGTGCGTGGGTTTTACTACGAGAATTGAAGTGACTAGAAAATCTCTTTAAAAACCATTTTTGAAGATAGTTAAAAACATTTGTTTTGAAATCATTTGTGTGTGTGTTGTCTATTTGATATGGCTTTGACAAATATCCTAAAAGACACGACACACTCACACTAGACTCTGAACATGTCTTCGGCAGTTTAGTCAACTTGATGAAGTGAGGATGAGCTTCTCTTGCTTTGTTTGAGCTTGACCTTCATCACTTGAGTTTAGCCATGTTCGTCTTTGTCGTGGAGCGTTGATGCGTGCTTCTTGGAGTATTAGTAGAGCTTCACGAAATCTGTATACTTGTAGTGTAGTGTAGTTAGTATACTAAGCATTCATTTGGTGTGCTCATCATCAAAATTACTTAGGGGTGGAATTCAATTTCCATCAGATCCATCACAAAGCTAGCAAATAGTTGCTCAATGGGGTCCTCGATTTCAATGGCAAAAGCCCCTATGGTTTGGACCTCATCAACAAGTTCCTTCAGAAGAGCTGTGAAGGAATCATCATCTCCCAGGCTAGACTCAGTTCTCATCATCGCTTCTCCCATGTTACATGCTTAAGATTCCATGGAAAATACTGGGAGAGCGCGTAAATTGGGCATCAAACAAAGTCAAAAAGGGAAAAAAAGAAAGAAAATAGATATAACCGAGTAAGAAAAGTCGAACACTGTCAAATGACGTTCCCCGGCAACGGCGCCAAAAACTTGATCGCATCCGGATATACACCCAAAAAACGACTTGTAGTCTTACCGCAAGCACACGGTGTAGTGGCGAGCGGGTATCGAACACAGGGAGGACAAATGACAGTATCTTACTTTGATTAACTAGCTATCAAGAGAATAAGAATAGTTTTGATGTAATAGTCACAATCGTTCAAATAGCAAGAAATATCCGTATAATAAAAGGCGTCTAGGGATAGGAAATCCCCACTACGGGCCGTCTCTCATTCTTGTGAATCATAAATTTCATTGTTGCTAAGCTTGAATATAGGTGAACTAATCGCTACTTAATGTAGAACCATCTCACGCTCTCTCGCTATTGCTGGTCTATAGAAAACTTAAGTTAGGGCCCACTCTCGTGCAAACCCTAGCCTAAACCGCTAGCGTGAAGATCGACATCATCGTCCAATTGCATCTCGAGCCCACTCTCATGCAAACTCGAGCTACGATCTAGGTTATGATAGTTCGTATTCGTCCAATCTCTTGCAAACGAATATTAGTATAGATTCATAATAAAAATCCTAGCTTTGGTCCAATCTCTTGCAAACCAAATCTAGAGAATTTCGATTATCAATCTAAATCGAATATCTAGGCCTTTCTATCAATTGGGATCCAATCTCTTGCAAATCCCAATCGATAAGAATTCCTAGCTACTCGTAATAAATTAATCACAACCTAATCATTATCAATTCTAGCAACAAATCTATAAATTCATCACAATTCAAAGATCGGGTCCATAGGGTTCATCCCCATGCCCTAGAACGACGAAACTACTCACTAAACATCATGAAAATCTCAGAAATAACAAATTTAATCAAGGCACAATTCATTGCAAAGAAGAAACAATTCATAAAAATGAGTTTTAATAAGAAAGAACAAACCAATAAAGTCGCCAATGATCTCCAGCCGAGATTTCACAAAAGCATAGCTGTCAAAAACCTAAAAGAAATCTCTAAAAAATAATTCAAGTCTCTCTTTAAAACTAGGGTAAAAATTAGGCTTAAATACAAGCCAAAATCGTCCAAAAAATTGTGACAAAACTGCCCCTGCATAGCCCAGAATCTGCAGTCCTAGCAGCAGTCGGAGAGGGTCACTCGGCCGAGTGACCCTTGTCACTCGCCCGAGTAACAAACCTTGTAAAATAACAGTAACTTCGGGGTTCTCAGGGGTGTTTCTCTCGGGGTGACTCGGCCGAGCAGTCTTCTTCATTCGGCCGAGTGAGCAATCATGCTCGGCCGAGTGAGCTTCCTCAGATTTTCCAGTAACTTGGGCTCTTCTCTGTCTGAATTCTCTATACCACTCGGGCGAGGGAGCTTTCTCGCTAGGCCGAGTGGACTTTCTTACTCGGCCGAGAAAACGTCTGAAATTTGCTGAGCGTATTCGTTTCGCTCGGGCGAGTGTGATCCTTTACTCGGCCGAATGAGCAGTCTTGCTCGGCCGAGTGAGGTGCTCTTGAGCTCCTTTCTTCTCCTTTTCACCTCCTTGTCGATTATATGGAATTCCTTCTTCTTCCGCTCATCCTCTATCACTGATAAGTCCTCGAATAAGTCGTGGGTGACACTCCAAAGTGCGTGAAAATCCTTCGATCTCAATTTCGCTCCAAATCGCTCCATATCTCCTGAAATACGACTAAAACAAGAAATAGTGAAAAGCAACGCGATATCGTCGAATAATCGTGAAAAACGCGATATGGACAATCAAAACACCATGAAAACATGCAGAAAAAGGTGTAAAATATGGAGTGATCAGTGAACACAAACATGGTCTGTGACTTTTCATTGTGGGGGTCTGACCAATGACATACATCTGCATAACCAATTAAGTTGAGGATACATCTTTCTGCCAATATAATCACAGATCAATTGACACTTGGAGGTAGCGTAGAAGGTGCTTAACTCCGTTCCAGTGGCGCTTTGTGGGCGCTGCACTGTAACTGGCTAGTAGGTTACTGTGAACGCTATCTCAGGACGTGTGCAGTTTGCCTGATAGAGGAGTGCTCCAATGGCACTTAGGTAAGATATTTCAAGACCCAGTGTTTCCTCCCACTTCCAGCAGACGGAATGGATCTTTATTTACATCTAATGATTTGACGAACATTGGTATACTCAGCGGATGACATTTGTCCATATGGAAATTTTTTAGTAATTTTCGTGTATTAGTGGATTGATGTAATAGGATTCCGCCGCTCAGGTGTTCTGTCTAT
Source organism: Scilla litardierei (assembly GCA_030789695.1). Lineage (NCBI taxonomy): Eukaryota > Viridiplantae > Streptophyta > Magnoliopsida > Asparagales > Asparagaceae > Scilla > Scilla litardierei. The sequence goes on from CM061137.1 coordinate 20,704,654, forward strand.
AAGCCAATACAATATTTGTTCTTGCCAAGGTCTTTCATCTCAAAAATCTTTGTAAGGCTTTTAGATATATCAGTATCTCTTTAAGAGATACTATAAGATTTAAATCGTCTATATATATGGCAATTATTACAAATCATGTTCCCTTTGCTCTTATGAAGATGCAAGGGCAGACTTCATTATTGGTGAATCCTTGTTGTATAAGGAATTCACCGAGTCTGTTATACCACATTCTTTCCGATTGTTTTAGACCATACAATAATCTTTGTAGCTTAACAGAATAGACGTCTAGAGGTCTACCTTTCATTTCTATTGGTAATGTATAGATATCCGGAAGTTTCATATAGATATCTTTATATATATTACCGTTAGGGCCGTTGACGAACGAGCTTGAACGAGCTTGAACAGTGATCTTGGTTTTGTTCATGAACAAAATCCTTGTTCAAGCTCTGTTTGTTTACTAACCGAGTTCTAAAAACATGTTCAAGCTTGTTCGTTAAGCTTACTGAACGAATGTAAATGAACGTAAACAAACACTTACCGAGCTTGTTCACGAGTAGTTAATCGAACGTTCTGTTCGTTAACAAGTCTTATCGAGCTTGTTCGTGAACATGTTCAGGAACATGTTCGTGAACACAAATCAATCTTGTACTTGAACAGATTTTCAAATAAACAAACGAACGTTAATTTTTAATCAGGAATAATAATATTTAAACATTATTGTCAATGACTAAATCAATTAAATAAAAGGGTTAAATATTTGCAGGACAAAAAGAAACAAATCCAGCATAATTGCTCCATATATCTCATTACAAGTATCCATTTCAAGCATAATAAAAAATATAGTATTTGTCTAAATTTACTATTTTCAGTACATGCTCGTTCACGAACACTTAACGAGCTTGTTCATGAACATCACTTAACGAGCTTGTTCACGAACACTTAACGAGCTTGTTCCTGAACATAAATGAACGAACACGGTTATGTTCAAGCTCTGTTCGTTTACTAGCCGAGCTCTAAAAATCTGTTCAAGCTTGTTCATTAAGCTTCCTAAACGAACGTAAACGAACAAGTACTGAGCTTGTTCACGAGTAGTTCGTCGAACGTTCTGTTCGTCAACAGCCCTAATTACCGTATAAGTATGTAGTCACAACGTCCATGAGCTGCATATCTAGGCCTTCCATGGCTGTTAAGATTATTATGAATCGGAAAGTGATCGCATCCATAACCGGGGAATATGTCTCTTCATAATCTATTCCCGGTCGTTGGGAAAAACCATGTGCTACAAGGCGTGCTTTGTAGCGTACGATCTGATTTTTCTCATCTCTTTCTTATAAATACCCATTTATATTCCACAGGTTTTACACCTTTTGGTGTTGGAACTACTGGTCCAAATACTTTGCGTTTCAAGAGTGAGTCCAGCTCTACTCCTATTGCCTCATTCCATTTTAGCCAATTCTCTTTACGTTTACATTCTGCTAGAGAGTGCGGATCGATATCATCGTCATATTCAGAGACGTGAATGGAAATATCGAACGTAAAGTCATCATCGATGACAGTGCTTTTTCTGTCCAATACCTCCCCAGTACGTACATAATTTAATGATATTTCTCCTATGTTTTCCTCTTCTGGGGAATGGAGGAGGAGAGAGGTATTTAGGCTGAGTTCAGCATACTGTGGTGGTATCGTTATATTTTCTTCAGGAGTTTTTCTCTTTCGAGGAAACTTATCCTTGGAGCCTAGGGGTCGTCCTCTCTTTTGTTGAGGTACGGCCGCTTCTGCTGCAGGTGGACTGCGTCTATCTTTGGGTATGTCAATCCTAGCTGGCGTGTTTACAACAGGGACGTGTAAGCTGACAATCTTCTGGTTGTCAGTGAATTTATCCGGTGATATGTGAACTATGTTCAGTATTTAGAGGATTTTTAGGATCTCATCCTCACATTGGTTTGTACGCGGATCAAAGTGGGACACAGTCTTGGTGTCCCATGAAATTGTCTCTGAAGCTTCAGGCTTCTTAGAATTTAAGCCTAGTTTGGAAAAAGTATTTTTGTCAAACTCACAGTCTTCAAGATGTGCCTTAAAAGCATCCCCCATTAGGGGTTCCATGTATCTAATTATCGAGGGTGAGTCAAACCCTACGCAGATACCTAGACAACGTTGAGAACTCATCTTTGTCCTCTGTGGTGGTGCAATGGGGATATAGACTGTGCATCCAAATATCATCGAATGAGAGCTATTTGGTGGAGTTCCATATGCGAGTTGCATTGGAGAATATATTTGACTTCTAGATGGTTTTATCCTTATTAGTGATGCAACATGCAAAATTGCATGTCCCCAAGCAATCATATGCAACTGAGATTGCATTAGCAATGGACGAGCGATCCATTGTAGTCTCTTTATAAGAGATTCGGCTAACCCGTTCTGGGTGTGAACATGAGCAACAGGATGTTCAACTTCAATGCCAGTTGCTTGGCAGTAGTCTTGAAAGACTTGTGATGTAAATTCCCTAGCATTATCCAGACGTATTTTCTTAATCTGGTTGTCTGGGAAATGTGCCCGCAACTTAATGATTTGTGCTAGTAGCTTTGCAAAAGCTAAGTTGCGGGTGGACAGTAGGCAGTCATATGACCATTTAGAAGATGCGTCTATTAGTACCATAAAGTACCGAAAGGGGCCACTTATGGGGTGAATAGGCCCACAAATGTCTCCATATATTCTTTCCAGGAAGCTAAGAGACCCTAAGTCCACTTTGAGTGGGGATGGTCTCGTAATCAGTTTTCCTATGTAACAAGGAGAACAAGGAAAATCACTCGTTTGAAGGTACTTCAGATACTTCAAATTGTGTCCACGGGAATGGGATATGATGTGGTGCATCATTACCGATCCGGGGTGTCCGAGTATGTTATGCCAAAGTAAGAACTCTGTTGATTTTTGCACTTCTGGTGCCCAGTTAGATTAGCTTCCATTGTTCGAATTTTTGTATGGTAGAGACCCGCCGGGACTCCCTTGAAATGCTCAACGATGGTTTTAGCACTGTCTTTTAGAGTCGCTACATACAAGTATTCATTATTATTTATGTTAATCATTTCTAGGTGGCATCCGTTAAGACGGAAGTATTTGAAACTTAGTAAGTTTCTATTCGAGCTTGGAGAGAATAAAGCATCCTTTATTGAAAGTTGTGTATTATTGAGGAGCAAAATATTTGCTTCACTGATCTTTCTATTATACTTGATGGTTCCGAAATAGTATTTACGATGCCATCGTAATTATTAATGCTTTGGAAAATGCTATTATCGCGAAGGATCATGTGTGTAGAAGTATTGTCCACTAGGCATTTATTATCTATCTATAGCAAGAAAAATTTGTAGCATAATAAGGGACAATAAACTAATTTATTCATGTCATATTCTGGAAATAACAACATGCTAGCAAAAAGCAAACATATAGGAAAAGAAATTGTTTTCAACTACATTCAATTTGCTAAAAAAGATAAAATGGAGCATCAGTCTAGGAGGTAATCATTCGATAAATTCTCGGCAGTGAACTGAGGTGGAGCCAGGTCATTATTTTCCACCAGGTTTATTTCAGCATTAGGCTTCTGGCTAGCTTGGTACAAATCCTGGAGGTGACGTTGTAATGGCCCTAGTGCCATATACAGTAGGGTGTATATGTTTGTGCTCTAGGATGTGTGTATGCGTATATACATGTGTGTATATATGTAGTGTAAATAGTAAATATGTAGTGTGTATAGTAATTATCTATTGGTTGCTTACATGTATGCCTATATGGATGGATGCCTGCATATATGAATGTGTTATCAGGATATATATGGTTGTTGGAATGTGGATGTTTTCGGTGTATATGTGGTTGATAATACGTGTAGTAGTATGTATAGTAAATTAGTGTTATGGTTGTATGTCTTGTAGTAAATGTTGTTGGTATGTAATGTATGTGTGTACTAGTACTCTTTGTATATGATTATTAGTAGGAATGGATGGCATTGTTGTGATTAGTTGTGGTGTGTGTGTATAGTAGAGGGGAGTATGCAAGTAATGACTATTTAGTAATTAAGTGGGATGATGTGTGTAGAGTAATGGCTCTTTAGTAATTTGAAGAGGGTGTGTGTTCATAGTAGCATGATGACTTGTCCTACTTGGATCCTTAAGAGTTAAGGGA
>CM061137.1:20709326-20724326 GCA_030789695.1 Scilla litardierei
AATCGGGATTTAATGGACGTTCAATCCAGTGGAGTCTACTTAGCAATGACTCTGTCGACCCATTTTGGGTATGAACATGCGGCACTGTATGTTCATTTTCTATTCCCGTTGCTTGGCAGTACTCGTGAAATGTCCAGGAGGTATATTTCCCAACATTAACCAGACTTATTTTATATATTTGATTGTCTGGAAAATGTGCCCGCAACATTTTTATTTTTGTGCCAATAGCTTTGGAAAAGCTAAGTTGCAGATCTGTAGTAGACACACATACGAATATTCTGAGGATGCATTTATCAGTACAATGAAGTATCGAAATAGCCCACAAGGGGGTGGAATTTTTCCACATCTATCTCCTTATAATCTTTTTGAGGAAGCGTGGAGATTCTTTTTCAACTTTTCGTAGAGATGGCCTTGTAATTAGTTTTATGCATGGAATTCTCCCTTCTGATGAATCTTCTGGTTCTTCAAATCATACCCATATGATAAGATGGGGTGCATCATTACTGATCCAGGGTGGACGAGTCTATCATGCCAAAGTAAAAAAACTTGGCTGATGTCGGGCACTTCAGGTGCTCCGTCAAATTCGATTCCTCTCTTCGAATATTTGTAAGGTAGAGGCTTGAAAGGCGCTCGAAACATTCAAGTATGGATTTTACTCCTTTTTTTTGAGACGTTATATACAGTAATTTGTTTTTCATTTACATTTACTGTTCCCAAATGGAATCCGTTGAAACGGATGTCCTTGAAACTTAGTAAGTTTCGGTTGTAATTCAGAGAGATTAGAGCATCCTTTATTTTTGTGTCATTTGGGAGCAACAGTGATGTGTTCCTAGAACCTTTAATATGGCCCTTATATTGAGCTCTGTATTGAAGGATCGTACGTGTTTATTTATTGTCTACTAATCAGTTATGAGAGCAGTTCATCTATTAAAAGATGAATCATATAGGCACATTTTCAGAGAAATATTTTCATTCAAAATCAAATTACATAATTTCAAAAAGCTGTCATAACATGAAATGTTCTTAAAACATGTAGTTAAGATAAAAATAGAAGGCTAATCGAGCCGATCTTCATTTTCGAAGTCGTCAGCTGTAAACTTGACTGGAGCATCAGATGTCACCAGGTTTGTTTCAGCTTTATTTTTCTTGTTTTCTTTATACAAATCCTGGAGATGCTGTGGAGTTCGGCACACTCTGGACCAGTTGCCTTTCATGCCACAGCTATGGCATTGGTCTTCCCATTCCCTCTTGGGTGGGGGTGCATCATTTCTATTGTTGTCATTTCTGCGCCAGGTGAACTTCCGCTTACTTTCATTTCTTCGCTGATGGACTTGGCCCCTAGCCCTTTCCTTCTGTCCCCCTTTCTGTGGTCTTTCTTTTTGTTTATTGTCTCTCTTCTTTTTGGAAAAAGAAGATGCATTATGAGCTTCTGGTAGGGGCAGTGCCAGGGGGCGCATGTTGTGAGTGGCAAGGAGAAGCTCCCTGTTTTGTTTAGCCATGAGTAAACATGACAGCAGCTCAGAATACTTGGTGAACTTGCGTTCACGGTATTGCAGCATTAGGATCACATCTTTCTCATGTAAGGACGTGTACGTCTTTTTCAGCATGCGATCTTCTGAGACTTTTTCACCACACAACTTCAGGCGTGAGGTGATGCTAAAAAGTGCTGAGTTATACTCAGCAATGGACTGAAAGTCCTACAGTCTCAGGTTCTCCCACTTATATTGTGCCTTTGGGATTATAACATCTTTCTGATGTTTATACATATCCTCAAGGGCAGTCCATAGCTTAAGTGGATCTTCGACCATAAGGTATTCAGCCTTTAGGGTCTTGTCCATATGTCGACGAATATAGATAATGGCTTGCGCCTTTTCTATATCGCTTACATTTTCATTATTAGTCATAGCAGAAATGAGGGACTTTGCCCGCAGATGAAACTTCACATCGAGCTGCCAGCTCAGATAGTTTCTTCCTGATGCATCCAGCACTTCGAAAACGACACTGGTGATTTTAGCCATTTTATCTAGCAGAGCACAAATTTGCATGAATTAATATTTTAAACAATAAACATTTTCATGCGGAGGCAATTTTTAAATGAAAAGCTAATTGCGTGGATCGGACAGTCCCACATAAATAAAAAGTCCAAAGTCCATTACAGTCCATATTACACAAATGAAAGTTTTAAAAAAGAAATTACAACTTTGGAAATCCCGTGGGTCCCATATAAGATCTTCAGCTTCAATTGTGGCCTCTGTCTCCGTGGAAAGTGGCCTTCGATCTTGGACATTTATTCACTACAGTTTCTCTCAAAAATAAAAGAAAAGTGCATGAAATAAAATGTGGGACTTAAACAGCCGATCCAAAACCGCATTTAGCATTCATGCAAAAATTTGTGCTCATCAAACATTTCCATTATACATTTTCATCATACATTTTCAGCAAACATTTTCGTCACAAGCATTACATGCATTTATATTCGCAGAAGGATAAACAATTTAATCACTTAATAATTATTGGACCACTGGGCAACGTCATACACCGTTAGGTTAGCTGACTAACGACAGAGCGGTCGCTGGATCTTCCTAATTATTAAGTTTTAAAATTTGCACAACTAAATATAGTTTATCCACAGAATAATCTAAAATGATGCATATCATATAGTAATGATTCTACAAATAGTCTCATATAATGCTAGGGTTGTGCTAGGATGGGTTTATTCAAAAAGATTGAAAAATATCCCAATTTTTGACATGTTCTTCGTAAAAAGGAAGAAGTTTCCCTTTTTAAAGACAACCCCATTTTATTCCCAAATGTCCCTAAAACTCCCTTTTATGTCCTCTTATTCCCTCGTAATTTATCGTGATTTTTCACGAATATTTTTAGGTCCCCCAAGCCACTTTAATCTTATTTTTAGCCCAAAACCCCCAACTTTTATCAGTTTTCTGCCCCCTCTTTTCTCCTTAAGATTTTTTTTGTTTGAGCTGCTTGTGGGCCTGAGACTCGTAGCTTCGCAGTTCTCTTTTTTTGCCTGGGCTTCAGGCCCAGTAGGGAAAGTGGAGGGGCAGCGGCTAGGGTTAGCCGCCGCCGCCCCTCTCTCGTCGCCTTTGTGCATGGACGGAGGCAAGGACCTCCCCCTTGCCGTAGCGAGGGGGGAAGGGGGCAGAGACGCCCCCCTTGTCGTAGTGAGGGGAGGCAGCAGCGCCCCCCTCGCCGTGGCGAGGGGGGAATGGGCAGCGCCACCCCCTCGCCGTAGCAAATGGAGGCAGCGTCGGTCAGGGCGCCGCCCCCACTTGGGGGGGGGGGGCGGCAGTGTTCCCCCGCACATCCACGCCGGAGCGTGGGGGGAGGGGAGTCAGGAAACGCCCCCTCCTCACCGGAGTGAGGAGGAGGGGCGGCTGTGGCATACGAGCACCCCGCCGAAGCGGGGTGTGGGGGAAGTCGAGCACCCTGTCGTAGCGGGGTGTGAGACAGAGGAGGGGCAGCCCGCCGTAGCAGGGTGCAGAGCAGTGCTCCCCCCTCTTAGGGGGGTTTCGATGGCGTCCCCCCTCGCTTCAGGTGGGGGGGAGGTTACGGTAGCCAGAACGTCGCCACCCCTTCGGGGGGGTTTGGCGATACGGCGGCAGCCCCTCCCTCGCTTAAGGCGGGGGGAAAACATTTGTGCAACCAGAACGCTGCCCCCTCTTCGGGTGGGAGGCGATACGATGGCGGCCCCCTCCTCACTTCAGGCGGGGAGACATTTACGCAGCGGGGACGAGAGGGGTTGTAGGAGCGACCGGCAGCAAGGCCGCTACCGGTAGGGTTAGTAAATAAAAAACCCTATTTTACTAATTAACACATTTAAAATCATATTAAAATATGATTTTTGGACCATAAAATTCGTTGTTTTTAGGCAATTAGCAATTCCCATATCGATCTTGCGAGATCTATGGGTAGATCTATCATACGTATGATAAAAACGACATATTTAGGGAGATTTACCTCTATATCCATCCTCCGGATATAGCGATGGTTGAACAAATCCTACGCAGATAACGATGCTTGTTTGATGAAGCCTTGCACCGCGCGCATGGATCTCACGTCTCCCTTCGCCTTCGCAACGATCGATATTTGTGGAATTTTTAGAGGCTCGTGCTGATAACATGTTATGAATCAACTACTTGGGGAGGAACCTCCAGCCCTTTATTTATAGGCAGGATAGGAGAGTAGAAAGATAAGATACATAGATATGGGTGTATCCCTAAGATACCCGCAATCCTAGCCGACTCTGGTATTTCCATTCACAACAATCATATGTTTTTTAAAATTTAATCTAATTTTCAAAAAACAATTTTTCGAAAATAAAAACATCACATGGAACGACAATTTTAATAGCTTAATAAACCTCCATCTCATGTAGAAAACATACTGCATCATATACACTATATAATTGCTAAAACATAGATCAAGTAAAACTGGCTATGATACCACTGATGGATTTTCTAGGTCTTTAGTGCTATAAATTCGACGTCTGGCCTAAGTCAGATGGACGATGAAATCAAATCAAGCAGCAGAAAAACAGATCTTAAAACAATTTTAAGTCAAGCCCTAACGAATAAACCCTAGTAAAAATCTCTACTATCCCGGGGTTAGGTCCGGCCACCCCTAAGGATAGATCTATCAAACTATTGCAATTATAAATGCATGTAAATTAAACTACTTACCTTTCATTTCGTTTCCACAAAATACGAAGCATCGTTTTCAGCAACATTTCTTTATCTCTGAAGCAATGCACTGCGTTGGGGCTGATGCGCTTCTCCTGAGCCAAACTACATCCCGCGCCGAATCATGTCCTGAGGCGAGCAACACCCTTGTTGTCGAGCCAACTATGCGTTCCAAAAAGTTTCACCTTGAGTGGATCCTTCGTCAAGACTTCGGAGCCGATTCGAACTCCTTCGTAGCTTTGCTAGAGCCCGATCATGAGCAAGGAGGAATTAGGAAGAAGAGAGAATATTAATTTAAGCTTAGATTCGAGTTTTCTCACAATTAATGGAGCTTCTCTGATCAGGAGCTTGGTGCATGTTTCAAGGAGGGGGGTTGGCCCCTATTTATATAGGCGGCTGACCCCTCCCATTCTCTCAGTTTTCGATATGAGACTAAACGTGTTTGGAGAATTTTCTCAACACACAACATACATTTCACAAAGGCAATGTTTGGTCACTTGCCTGCGATGGCAAGTAAAGCGTCCATCAAAAGCGTCTTGTCTCTGGCAGCACGTCGTCAACGTCCGCTATCACAAGTCAATGGGCGATGTCAGGTCGCGTTTTAGATGGTCCTATTATGGTATGTTTCTAAGTTAAGCATGGCTATCCTAACAGTTCCAAAACACTAGTTGATGTAATCAAATCTATTCTACGGTTCTCTACGACGATTCTATCCTATGTGCACAGTCAATATAGTCCGATCGTCGATTCTAGATGTTACAACAGTTTAATGTTGTGTAAAAGTAAATTTAGTGATTTAGTTGACGATATTTACTTATGGTTCAGTGTCGTATCGTTTGGGTTGCTACGAGTGAAAAGACCAACCTAGTGCGACGAACGCGCACGTGTCTGACGTCGGGTCTAGAACTATGACGGTGCTCGGTGTCCTCGACTGTAGGTAGCACAGTATGGATCGTCTTAGGATCGTCTCGGCTGCGGGTAGCACAGCGAAACGGCACGGCAACGGTAGCGGCGTCGGGATCGCCTCGGTTGCGAGTAGCGCAACGAGACGGCACGACAACGGTAACGGCGTCGGGATCGCCTCGGTTACGAGTAGCGCAACGAGACGTTACGTCAACGGTAACGGCATCGGAAGAGTGTGCGAGATCTGCGGCGTGCGTGGACTCCTAGAGCACAAGGGGAAGTCGTGATGGGGTCTAGGCCGTGAGGGCTGAAGCGAGGGGGAAAGGGCAGTGCCGTGAGTCACCGGCGGTCTGTCGTTTGTGGGGAGGAGGCCGGCAATGCTATATGTGGGGTGTGGCAATAAGGCAGGCTGTCTGATCTTCAAGGGGAGAGGTCGGATCTTCAAGGGGAGCTGGGCTATCGTGGGGTCATCGAGGGGGTGGCCGGAACAAGGCAGGACGGTGACAAGGCTGAGGCCGGCCACAAGGAGGACTGGCCGTGGGCTGGATGCCTGGGCGGATCTGGGTTTGCTGCGGACTTAGGGGAAATCCAGCGGTTCTTTTGGAGGGGAGGCCGACATCTCTTGGAGGGGAGGCCGGCATCAGGGTGATGGCTGGAGCAAGGCGTAATGGTGGCCGGAGCAAAGGTGCGTGAGTTGAGGTTGAAAGAAAAGAGATGGCGGCTGTGAAAGAAACCTAGGCTATGGTTACGTTGAAATAAGAGGAGAAATGCTAAATGGGGGATAAAGAGAGTGGGTTTAAGCTTGATTGGAGAGAGTGTGGGAGAGAGGGAGAGAGTAGACTTAGGGTGTAAATAGCTAGGAGAATAACACATGATACGTGTGATTCCAAATGGGTTTGATTAGGATTTGGGGTTAGGGTTTTTAATTTGAATTTGATTAGGGCTAATTGTGGATTAAAACAAAAGAGGGTGGCAGGTTAGTCTAACGGTTTCCGAAAAATACAAGAAAAATATCAGGACGACCGTGGCGACGAGAAGATCGAGGGTACGGTGATCGGTCACAAGCTCGGTTCACGAAAAATGATAATAAAAGTAAAAAGATAAACGTCGAAGTCTAACGGTTAAGACACCTCTTCATTTAAAGCTGATTTGTGGGAGAATGACCCGGGAAATGACGTTCACAAAAAATCCCACAAATAACTACTCTCTCTGCGGGTCACAACGACATATAACTTCGCACGTTTCGGATACAAGAGGAGGTCAAAATAAATACGAGTACGAAAAAGAACATACACGCTGAAATACACACGATCGAAAAACGACCGTTACAATTTTTGGGCTAAAGCTGTTGCTATTACATGTTATGTTTTAAATAGAATTTTAGTGAGACACATATTAAATACAACAGTTTTTGAATTATTCTATGATCGAATACCACTTACATCATATTTTTTGAGTTTTTGGATGTAAATGTTTTATTCTAAACACTAAAGATGCAATAGATAAATTTGATTCTACTTCTGATGAATGTATATTTGGAGGTTATTTTACACGTAACAAAGCCTATAAGATATATAATAAAAGAACTTTATGTATTGAAGAATCACTTCATGTAAGTTTTGATGCAAATTACTCAACTAACTCACCTATAGAAGAAGAAGATTCAATACCTCTATCTAAACCACAAGAAAATATTAAATTAGATGACAATGATGACAATAATAATTTTACTAGTCCCACTATTGAAACAATACATGAAAATACAAGTCTTCCTAAGGCATTTGTAGAAGTTCTCAACCATCCACATGAACTAGTTATTGGAGATATTTCACATGGTGTGAGAAAAAGATCTCAAATAGAACAAATGACTCATTGTGCATTTGTATCATCCATTGAACATAAGAATGTTAATGAAGAATGTAAAGATAGTTCATGGATAATAGCAGTACAGGAAGAACTTAATCAATTCAAGAGAAATGATGTATGTAAATTAGTTCTAAGACCATCAGATCATCCTGTTATAGGAACAAAATTGTATTTAGAAATAAATTAGATGAATTATGACAAGTAGTTAGGAATAAGGCTAGATTAGTTGCACAATGATATAACTAAGAAGAAGGAATAGATTACGATGAAACTTATGCATCAGTTGCACATCTAGAGTCTATTAGAATGTTATTAGCTTATGCTTGTTATAAAAATTTTAAATTATATCAAATGGACGTTAAAAGCACCTTTTTAAATGTTATAATTAAAGAAGAAGTCTATGTAGAACAACCACCTTTTAACATGAAACTTCGGAAAATCATGTTTACAAGTTAAAGAAAGCTTTATATGGTTTAAAACCAGCACCACGTGCTTGGTATGAAAGATTAAAGAATTTTCTATTGAAATCTGGTTATTCTATTGGTAAGATAGACTCTACATTATTTACCAAACATATATATTCTGATGTTATAATTATACAAATATATGTTGATGATATAATATTTAGATATACTATTGATTCTTTATGTCAAGAATTTTCTAAGGAAATGCATAATGAATTTGAGATGAGTCATATGGGTGAACTTACCTACTTCTTTGGACTACAAATCAAACAAATGAAGGAAGGTATATACATTCACCAAAGTAAATATACAAAGGAACTCATCAAACATTTTGGATTGGAGAATTCTACAGAAAAACGTACTCCAATGGGTACGTCATCATCTCTTGACAAAGATATTAATGGTAAAAGTGTTGATCAACGCTTATATCGAGGTATGATCAGATCATTAGTTTATCTTACAGCAAGTAGACCGGATATTATGTTTTCCGAATGTTTATGTGCTAGATATCAATCAGATGCTACGGTATCACATTTAACAGCAGTAAAAAGAATAATTAGGTATATTAAACATACCTCTGATTTTTCTCTATACTATCCCAAATCAAACATTTTTGATCTAATATCATTTAGTGATGCAGATTTTGCTAGTTACAAATCTGATCGTAAAATAACAAGTGGAACTTGTCACTTTTTAGGTTAAGCCTTAGTGTCATGGTTTAGTAAGAAACAAAATTCTGTTTCTTTATCAACCTTAGAAGCAAAATATATTGCCGCAAGATTAGCATGTGCACAAATACTTTAGATGAAACAAACTATATTACATTAATGGGATTAAGTGTAACACATGTCCTATTATGTGTGATAACACTAGCGTAATTAATTTATTTAAAAATCATGTTCATCTTGCATGTACTAAACACATTGATATCCATCATCACTTACTAGATGATCATGTAAAAAAGGAGACATTTATTTTAAAATATACATAATAGGATAACACTAGCGCAATTAATTTATTTAAAAATCATGTTCATCATGCACATACTAAAACACATAGATATCCATCATCACTTTCTAGACGATCATGTACAAAAAGGAGACATTATTAAAAATATACAGCAACTGAAAATCAGATCGCTGATATTTTAACTAAGCCGTTAAAAGAAGAAACATTTTTACGACTTAGAAGGGAATTAGGAATAATTAGTGAATCTAAACTTTAATATATTATTCAGAAAAATATCTAAAATTACATAATTGTCATTATATATTTTTGGAATTTTTGGAATTAATTTATATTTAAACTAGTCGACGAGTCAATATATTAGTCAACGAATATGATAACCCAGATTTATACCTATTGACGTTATATTAAAAAATATCTCTTTTGTTGGAAGATTGTTGGAGAGAATTAACCATGGCTAGCCATGGTGATTTATTTATAAAATCACATGGGTATTCCAAGAGCCTTGGAGCATACCAAAGGTCTCTACCACATTAAGAGTGGTGGAGTAATGTGGGGATAAATGGTGGGGAGGCCAAAAACCTTCTCCACTCACAACACTCCCTTTATCCATCCATTACTTTGGTCTTAGCGTATAAGGCTAAAGGGGATGGATACTTTTGGATCTTGAGTAATCGTGTTTGCCTCGTTAAAACCTTAGCTGTGAAAAACCCAGTGGGAAAAACCAACAGCTTAAGGGGAAAGAGTGCAACACACAGGTTACTCCCCCTTATCCGTACAAGCTTCAGACTTGTAGGTCTTTCAGTTGTCTCATACCGATCCCTTTTACAAGTTTTACAAAAATACAGTTTGGTAAAGATTTGGTAAAAAGATCAGCTAATTTGGGACTGGATCTGTTAAACTTCAATTTGCTTGTCCTCCTTTAGCTCGTGTGTCCAGAAAAACTTGGGAGATATGTGCTTCGTCCTGTCGCCCTTGATGTAGCCCTTTTGAAGTTGAGCAATGCACGCAGCATTGTCTTCAAAAAGGACAATATGCTCCAAATCACCGGTCTTCAGGCCAGTGGATTGAAGAATGTGGTGGACGACGGATCGTAGCCAATAACACTCTCTGCTTGCTACATGGATCGTAATGAGCTCTGAATGGTTGGATGACGTAGCTGTTGTGGTTTGCTTTACCGATCTCCAGGAGATAGCAGTACCTCCGTAGGTAAACACAAAACCTGTCTGGGATTTTGCCGTGTGCGGATCTGAGAGATAACCTGCATCAGCATAACCAAATAATTGGAGGAGGCACCTCTCTGGTAGTAAAGTCCCAGATCCATTGAACCCTGGAGGTATCGCATAAGATGCTTTACTCCGTTCCAGTGGTGCTTTGTAGGCGCTGCACTGTGTCTGGCTAGGAGATTAACTGTAAACGCTATATCGGGATGCGTATAGTTAACCAGATATAGAAGTGCTCCAATAGCACTGAGGTAGGGTACTTCAAGACCCAGTATCTCCTCCCCCTCTTCCAGAGGCCGGAAGGGGTCCTTATGTACATCTAATGATCTTACGACCATAGGAGTACATAAAGGATGACATTTATCCATATGAAACTTACGTAGAAGTTTCTTTGTATAATTAGATTGGTGTAATAGGATTCCACCTCTTAGGTGTTCAATCTGTAAGCCAAGACAATACTTTGTTTTGCCTAAGTCTTTCATTTCAAAAGTATGTTTAAGGCTTTCAGATATCTCATTGATCTCTGCAGGAGATCCTATGAGATTTAAGTCATCAACATATACTGCTATGATGACGAATCATGTTCCCGTTCTCTTGATAAAGATGCACAGGCAGACTTCATTATTTGTGAATCCTTGCTATGCAAGGAAATCACTAAGTCTGTTATACCACATCTTGCCTGATTGCTTTAGACCATATAATGATTTATGCAGCCTTACAGAGAATACGTCCCGAGGTATCTCTTTCATCTCTGGGGGTAGTTTAAACCCATCAAGAAGTCTCATATAGATATTTTTATCTATATCGCCATATAGATATGCCGTCACAACGTCCATGAGCTGCATTTCTAGGCTTTCCAGAGAAGTTAGGCTTATTAAAAATCGGAATGTGATCGAATCCATGATCGGGGAATACGTATCTTTGTAATTAATCCCCGGTCTTTGGGAAAACCCTGGGCTACAAGGCGTGCCTTGTAGCGAATGATCACATTAATTTCATCTCTTTTTCTTATGAAAACCCACTTATATCCCACAGGCTTTACACCTAATGGTGTTTGGATTACTGGTCCAAAGACTTTGCGTTTCAAGAGTGAGTCCAGCTCTACTCTTATTGCCTCGTCCCACTTTGGCCAATCATCTCTGCGTTTACATTCCGCTAGAGATCGTGATTCGACGTCATCGTCATATTCAGTGACGTGAACGGCAATATCGAACGTAAAATCGTCGTCGACGATCGTGCTATGTCTGTCCAGTACCTCTCTAGTACGTCAAAATTTAATGATGTTTCTCCAATTGTTTCCTCTGCAGGGGAAATAAGGAGGGGAGAAGTAGCTGGTCTGAGCTCAGCATCCTGTGGAGGGATAATCTTATTATCTCCAGGAGTCTTCCTCTTTTAAGGAACTTTATCTTTTGAACCTGGTAGGCGTCCTCTTTTCAATTGAGGTACAGCCAATTCTGCTGCTGGTGGATTGCATCCATCTATGGGGATGTTAATCCTAGCTGGCGTATTAGCAGCAGGGACGTGTGAACGGACAATCTTCTGGTTGTCCGTGAACTTATCTGGCAAAAGATGTACTAAATTCTGAATGTGAAGGATCTTCAGGATCTCATCTTCACACAGATTAGTACGTGGATCATATATGGACAAAGACTTCTGGTCCTAACTAATGGTCTCAGTAGCTTCAGGCTTCTTAGACTGTGTGCCTAGTTTAGGAAAAATTTTCTCATCAAATTCACAGTCAGCAAAACGTGCCTTGAATGCGTCCCCAGTTAGGGGTTCAAGGTAACTGATAATAGAGGGCGAATCAAACCCAATATAGAAACCTAGACGACGCTGAGGACCCATTTTGGTCCTCTGAGGTGGTGCTATTGGGATGTAACGGCCGTTTTCCGACCGTTTGTAATTTTCTGCGTGCACGTGTTTTATCGTGCACGTATTTTATTTGGCTATTTTCGAGCTCCGGCATATGCGATGCGATATGTCGTTACGATCGTTTTGGGGTGTTGAATTTTACTGTAATTTTTGGGAACGTCGTTTCACGGCTCGTTTTCTCGCAAAACGACTTTGAACGATAGGGGCGTTTTAGTCATTTGACTCAAAACGCCGTTTTCAATTTTACGTAAATTCTTGGTAGACGTTGCGCACGATCAGGCTCCGTAGATCTGTGCTTCTCGTCTCCACGATCATCTCGGTATTTTCGGATTAGTTATCCGATGCCCCTAGTAGTAGTTTTTCCCTTCATATTAACTCTACCCACGTTGGCATCCAACCTATGTGAACCAAGATTAATAATATTTAAACCTAGACCTTAGACCCTAAGACTTGTTCACACATTTTCAGGACAACACTTACATTCTCTTCAACTAGATTTTGATAACCCTGCCCCAACCTTTCTACATCAAAGTTGATATGCTCATTGCTATGGGGACATCATCCTCATCGTGACCTTCTTTGCAATAATCTGGAAGTAATTCTTCTTTCTCATGTGTCAAATGTTTTATATACAATACTATATTTATAACATTATCCATGTAATTAAACTTATGCAGAACATCATTTTTATTTGTTTTCTAACCAATTCTGAATCCATGCGTAAATCAGTAACTTTGAAACACCCTGTAGTCTGTATACAATCGCGAGCTCTTCGGTTGGAATGAAATCTTTTTCCCACTAAATCCTAACAACCGGATACTCCTCACTTACCCCCGTCCTTTTCTCCTTCCCCTATCAAATCTGCTGTTACCTACCATACAATTTTTCCTAGGCCTCACGTGATACCACTCCCCTATTCAAATTATTAAAGCCCAGTTCTCCACAACCCTTCCTAGGGTTTTTTTACGAGAGAGCAGCCACTGCCCGTTCATCATCATGGCCACGCGACTATCCTCTTCCCGTCAACTCCCTTCTCCCGCCAAGCCCATGCCGCTCGCCCCAAGCACCGGCCCCCTGCAGATCGCCGGAGCTCCTCCGCGATGTTCCCCGTCGCCAGCACCGTGCCTCGCCTCCGCCAGGCCTGCTTCCGCCACCGGCAAGACAGCCGACGGGCTGTCGATTTCGCGCGACACGCAGTAGCAGCGGCTGCTGCTGCTGTTTTCTGGCGACGCTCCGCTGTCTAACGACCGCCGCGCGCCCCCGACCGCCTGCGAACACCCCTGCGCCATTCCGGTGGCCGGAGAGCCTTGCTCCGGTCTTCAGCGCCACAAGATCAATTCCAGCGGCTTTTTCTTCCGCTGCAGCGTGCACACGGGCGACAAACAGTAGCACCGCCGGCAACCCAAGCCGCCGTTGACGTTCCTTAGGCCGTGACCCCCTCGTTGTTGCCCTCGGTCGCCGGAGATGACCCTCCCGGTGGGGTCTCCACGCAGCAACGGCAACAGTAGCAGCCCGACAGCTACTGCTGCGACTTCCGATGTCGCACGGCCGTCAGACGCCGACGGCGGCTTCCCCAAGTCCGGCCGATCACCTCCCCGTCGCTGAGCACACCCCCCGGCGTCCGTTCACTTTCCATCTACATTACACAGCGAAGGAGCTAACAGGTTAGCTTGTTCTTTGAAATTGATAAGTTGAACTAGTTGGGGTTGTTGTTGTTATTATATTATGATATTATGGGACATATTCAGTTTTACATAGTGCCAAGATATTAGCAATATTTGAGTGCTTCACGTTTGGGTAAATGAATATGTATATGAGGGCTTGTGATGGTATTTACCCATGTGTTACATTAGGATCTGTGAGTTTCTTAGGGTTAATTGTATTATTATATATGTGTACTGGTTATATTATTTAGATCCTATATATATGTTACATATTTAATTAGTGTTGCATAATATGTTAGTGTATCATGTTACATTTATATTGTTACTTATACAGTATTTTGTAACACATTAAGTCATACCATTTAGAACTATGTAAACAGTGTTATCTTTGTAAGATAGTTTTATACTTATTTTTGACTGATATCGGGACCGAATGGCGCAGATAGTTTCCGCGATACCACAGTCGAGTAACTGAAACCGCGATGGGTCCGTAACTGTTTCCAGGTCCGACGCCAGATTCACGCGTGAACATCATTCAGGTTGGTACCCCGAACTCATAGCGAAACCCACACTGTAACAAACTGAACCTTAACTAAAACTGGACAAAAATAATTAAATTTACTTTTCCGCACCAGTAAAACGTTGCTCACCGTAGAAATCGACCATCGGACAAACTTTCTGTGCACATAGGGTAGTGGTCGATCTAGGCTGATAAAACATCAAATTGTGACTTTGACAATTAGGGTAGCCCCTACAACCTAGAAATGAACCTAAATAGGATTATTGAAAAACGCGACCTGACATCGTCGCCATTGCGATATTTCAGACGGACTTCTGCGGACGAGACGCTTGGACGAGACGCTTCGAGAGGACGCCGCACTCGCCGTTTCAGGCAAGTGTACCCACTTGCGTTTTTGACCGTGCTTTGGTCTTAGGTTGCTAGAACTGTTAGACTATGAATGTATAGAACCGGACGTGAAATGATAGCGTCCGGGACGACTCCTGACGGCTCAGACTTGACGACGAAGTTTGAGCCTGACAACAACTTTAATGCTGTAGGGCTATCATGTGTGTGCGTGTGTGTGGACACCCTAGAATAACCCTTCCTGTCGTGTCACGTCACGTCCCGTCTTACACAGCCCGCTGGGCAATAGGGCACTCGCCGAGTGATCCCTTGTACTGATTCACAGCCTGCGGGCAATAGGGCACTCTCCAAGTTGAGAGAGTGATCCCTTGTACTGATACATAGCCCGAGGGAAATAGGGCACTCTCCAAGCTAGAGAGAGTGATCCCTTGTACTGATTCTCAGCCTGCGGGTAATAGGGCACTCGCCAAGCTAGAG